>QANX01005187.1:0-26263 GCA_003254975.1 Ochetophila trinervis | reverse complement strand
AACTCTAAATTTCAGTTAATATAACAAAGCCTACATATCAATAATATTAAACTAACTGTCATATGTTTTGTAAAAAAAATAAAAATAATCGGTCGAATTTGATCGATTTTTAACACTCAGAACCGAACTTCGGTTTTTTATTTTTCAAAACCGATCTAATTCAATTACACTAAAATAACCGATCCAAACATGTTGGATTGGATTAGATAGGTTGTTTGAATCGATTAATCTATTTTTTTGCACACTCCTATAATACATGAATTGCTAATTTTTTTACCGTAGCAAAAATAGGGATATTCATTTAAAAACATAATCCTCAATGGTTTTGTCTATATCAAGTAACAAAAATAAAATAGACAGCCAATAAGGTTCTTTATCTTCAAAATGTTAAAAATTTATTAGTAACATATTTAATATATTAAAATTATAATTTAAACATGTTATAATCGTGTTAAGTTGACTTAGACAGGTTCGTTATGGATGTTTTATCAACCGGCGAAGAAAGCAATAGTCCTAGAGTGGAATGAATGGAGGCCCAAGCCTTAACTCAAGTTTGCTTGGACGAAAAGCCCAACTTTTCCTGTTTCCTAGAGTTGGGCTTCTCGTGTGCTCAGGAGACAAATGTCAGCATATTTACAAAGCCAAAGGTTATATCCTACAATCTCAACCGTTGATTTTCAATGATAATTTTTAAAATATAACCATTTTAAAATGATTATACTAAAATAATTAATATTTATAAATAAAATAATATTATTTTTAAATGAGATATTATTATCTACAAATAAGATAATATTTTTTATAAACTAAATAGTAAACAAAATAATAATTTTTTTATTAAAATAATATTAATATTTTACTTTGTTAATAGTTAATATTATTTTATTTACAAATTTAATTATTTAATATAACTATTTTAATGGTTATACAGTCGAAAAATACATTCTCAATATAAATAAATAAGCAAAGTAAAAGAAGTGGACTTTTTCTTTTTTTTGGGAATCACCTTTGTTACAGCCATATATTCTCTTTCTTTCTTCATTTTACTTTTCTTCCTAATCGGTCATAACACACAATTTATACCAAGGCTTATGCGAAAACTTTATTTTCTATTTTAGACAGGTTAGAGATGAATAAAGCTTACGTGGCTTACTTTGGCATGGGAAGAAAATCGCCAACGACCAGGTTGACTTTGATTATTTATGCATACCACGTCATTAGTTCTAAATTTAAAATATCTATTATATATATATATATTTTTTTTCTTAGTGTTTAGAGAAGCAAGCCAAAATAAAAAATATAAAAAATGAGTTTTACGATTCTGTAAAAATTTAGAAAAGAATAAAACTCATTATTCAAATTCTCATACAAGCATCGATTCAAATAATAGAAACAAACAAAATTTGAGAAGTAATGGTTCAGAACTTCAGACCCACAAGATGGATTCGTATATTTTGAAAGGTATAAGTTTGTATATGTATATTATTTGCCTATTTTGAAATTTATTTAAATTAAAATAATAAAATAAAAATAAAAAATATTTTTAAGTCTGAAGTTGAAAAATACTCACTTTATTAAAACACCTTTAGTGAGGGAACAGTGTTTTAAAATACAAACTTTGCCTTTATAAAACACACTACTCCACTAAAAGAGCCGTATTTTAGTAAAATACACTACATTCACTAAAAATGATGTGTTTTAGTAAAATAAATTGCCTTCACTAAGAGCGATCTATTTTAGTAAAACACACTTTTTTATAGTTTTTCTTTATTATTATTTTGTCTTTTTACTTGTAATAAACTCTAAAATTCACAATAAAATCATATACATAAATTTGTACATCTTTAAACATATTTTAATTGAAAAAAATAAAATTACCTCTGTAGATATAGAGTTGCATTTGATTTGATATTATTAAAACTTTTAAAAATTAATATGGTAGCATTTGAAAAAACTAAATTTACAAAAAAATCAAAAGTGATTTGTCAAAACACAACTGAATTTTTAAAAATCACAATAAACTAATTGCTTTTGGCTGCGAAGGGGAGAAAAATGTAGTAAATTGTTGAGTTTTAAAATTTGATGCAAAGAGAATTAGTACACAAAAGAAATAAAAAATGGATATAATTAATATATGTTTTAGGTTTAAAATTGTTAATGTGGTAAGCATAAATAATTAAAAAAATCATAAGCATAAAAGATTATTTCATTTCAGCAGTGAACATCTGTTGAAAAATTTATTTATTTTTCCTTTTTTCTTTTATTTTGCCATAAACTAAATTGAAACCTTTCATTTTCTTATATCCCTACTAAACTCTGACAAAAAGTCATATAAGAAAAATTATAAAAATTGGATCCATTATTGATGCACCCAGGACATGCATATTCTATACATGCTATACATTACATATATATATATATAAAAGATATTTTTAATCATGATTAAATACTATATGTTATAATTATAAAAGATTTTTTTGATCATGTTTCTAAGTTGGTGTGGTTGGAGTATTTTATATTTCTTGTTTTGTTTTTGGGTCATTGGTAAGTAAAAACTAATAATGAATGATCGTGTGGGGAATCCTCAAAACGAAGAGATTACACATACATAGAATGGAACAAACCCAAGGACGACCTTAATTGAGTCGCTAGACTTTGTAGTTGGAACGGATAAATTGAAACGCAAATTTAGTAGAATATGAATCCAGGTGTGCTTAGTGTATCTGTGCGTGTGCGCAGTAGAATAAATTCTATATATACATCGTTTATAGCCATTGTGAGATAGCTAATTAATTGGACTTTTTTTTTTTTTTTTGGTGAAAAGCTAATTAATTGGACTTCGTTGGAGCACATGTAACATATTTTGTCTACTCTAAAGACACCCACTTCACACACAGTTGACTAGTACTCTTCAACATTTCTGGGTCCGTCGGCCTGATATTATTATTTGGGCGGCCACTTTCTAGAATATCTATATTTATATATTTTGCCAAAATAAATTTTTAACATTGAATTGTTTATGTTATATATGGATAGAATTGTTAATATGGCAAAGTGATGATGTTTGTACTATATATATTAATTTTTTTAAAATTAATATTTATTAAAGTTAAAATTTGAAAAATAATAATTGTTTCACATCGTTTGTATATGTGTTTGTATTGGACTTTTACAAATACAAATAAATAGTATTGAAGTTGGAATTGAAAAAAATTTCATATCGAAAACACAACAAATTTTTTGAAATCTTTTCACTTCACTATAATTGAGTTATAACATACTTGCTAAAATCTATTTCGAATAATCAAGTAAATTTTTTTTAATTATTATAAATTTAAAGTGCCATGCTGCCACAGCGATATTTAATGTGCATAATTAAGCACATTAAATGCTATTGCATAGCTATAACTTACTGTCTTAAATTTCTTTTTTTTATAAATATTCAGTGCATAAAGCACAAAATACCTCTGTATCTAGGAGATTCCATCTTAATCCCTTCCAAACAATCATTAAGAGCAGAGTCTAAAATGGAGGAAAGGAGGACTTCCATATTACAAACGTCAAAAAGAAAATGAACAGAAGAATTAAGGGAATCAATGTATGCTGTCAATGTCACAGCGCTTGAATATGAATATGAACGATGTTGTCACTGTAATATTTTTGTCTGTATGTAAGTCCAAAACTATATGGATCAATCACTTCCACCGACGGACACTGCTCCTCCGTGTCTGAAATTTCCCACCTTAAGCGTGCCCATATTATCTTTTTGGATTCGTTTTTTCCCAGCTGTATATATTTGGAACAAATATTAATATTATCAGAATGCGTGGCTCTTTTGAAACAAAATCCTCCACATATGGAATACTTCAAATTTCAATGTCACAGCGCTTCATAGAAAATTCAGTCATCATTCTTTACTTTTTTTTTTTTTTTTTTTTTTTCTTTTTTCTTTTTTTTCTCAAGAGATTAATGCATTTGAAAAAGACTTCTCCCTGATTGATTATTTTGAGTAGAAACGCCAAGTACTAAATATATAAATTTTCATTATCAAAAAAAAAAAAATATATATATATATATATAAATTTTCTGTAATTCACGGATGAAAATCATCCGGACGAGCAACAAATACCATGGGCAATTTAGATTTTTAATTTTTTAATTTATTCCAATTATGCATTTTTAATTAACCACCGTTTTTTACTTTTAATTTGTTAAAGATATTTTTCAATAAAGATGTAGATTCTATAAATAGGCATAATATATAAGTAATATAGATAATGTTTTAAAAAAATTACTTTTTAATTGTAAAAATATATAACTCTATGTATTGTTTTATTTTTATTGGCACATTAAAAATATATTGAAAATTTTAAAAAGGTTCTTAGATGGCTCTGTTTATTATTTTTAAAAGAAAGTTATTTATCTTCTATGAAAAATATATTGCACGCGAGATTATTTTCCTTTTTGCGCTCAAACGGAAAAAAAAAAAAACTACAGGTAATTGGAGGTGTTCTTCGATCGTAAAAAGCTTGGAAATAACTGGACTCGCCCATTTTGTTTCTTTTATTCTTTTGCAAGGTGATTACTTCTCTCTATGGGTTCTGTAGTATAGAATTGACAAAAGTGAGATAAACATATTGTTTCAACCATATTCCCAAATCAACTTGCATATACGAGTGGAATGAACAAAAGTGAAAAATGTTAACAATTAATGGGTCTCTGTTTGTTTTCTTCGTGGAATTAAAGAAAAAAGCTACATCATGATGGTGATGGGTGGTTGAAAATAAAAAAATCCTAGCAGAACTATTGAAAACGTAAAAAAAAACAAATAAAATTCCTTGCCTTGAAAACGTAAGAGAAAAGAGCTATGGTTTACTCGTATGGTTATTCTATTCGCCTCTTCCGTTCGATTGGTTGTTTTTCTTTATTTTTGTGTTTGCTGTATTTTATCAAGATATAATTAAAAAATATATACACAGCCAGTTAAATTTTTTTAAACAAAACTGTTAGAAGTATAATTATTAAATTTTATTGTCTATTAAATAGACATTTGTTATATAAATATCAACAATTTTGCTATTAATAACTATTTCTATCACAAATTTTTTTTACACAATACCTAGATAGATTTAAAAAATATTAATTTTTATGTTACATATATAACAATTTACATTATTCATTATAAATGTTTTTATATTACCTAAATATGGATATGTAATTTTTAAAAAATTAATTAATTAAATATAGTTACACCATCGGGCATATCATTCGATAAATAAAATTAATGAACATCTTAGTAACTCTAGCAATATTATTGTATGTTTTATTTATGCTTTAAAATTTGAAGTATTTTCTGTATAAATCAATTTGATTATTATTTACACATAATGAAAAATATTAAACATGTATATATCTTTGGATGTGGGTACGTACAAAATAGGAAAAAAAAAAACTTTGATTTAATTATAATGACTTTTGAGATTTGAAAGAACGCAGAGTTTTATTTAATTTATAAACCTTTTTTTAATAAATTTTTTTGATCAATTTTTCTTTTTTTTTAATAATTGAATTGGAACATCATAATTGAGTTATGAATATAATTTTAGATTACATTCTATAAAAATTGAATACAATTATTTTTAAATATCATTTTTTTATATGGAAAAGCTGTATATGTAAATTTTGGCCCCCGGTCACTTATCTAGTTAGGGTCCGTTTGGTATGCAGGATTAGACTGATTCGGATATAGCTGATAAGATTTGATCAGATTGAATAATGCAGGATTGAATTTCTCAAATCCTGTCCTACGTTTGGTGCAAGACCGGATTAGAATACAAGATTTAATATACTGTGTTTAGTGCAGTCTCTGAACTAGATTGTAATTTAATTTTTTAATGTATTTCATATTTTTTAAATTATAGTAAAAAATATAATTTTAATTATTAATTTAAATAAACATGATATATAAAATATATTATAATATTTTTTTAATTATAAATTTAAAAAGAACATAATATTATAAATTTACCCAAAAGGTACAAATTATACAGCAAATCAAGACAATCCATCTCACAAGAAAGACACTGGACTTGGACTTGGTAGTTGATACAACCAATGGTCAGTGCAGTCACATAACTCTCATTGATTAAAGAGTGCAGCTTTAATTTTTTTATTTTTTATTTTTTTGGTGTGATAATAGATTCAAGAGTTCAGTTGGTAATAAATTTAGTCATTATTAATTGGGAGTTCATAGACATGGCTCTAATTGTTAGCCATCGATTAAGCTCAAGTATGACTAATCCCACTCTAGGCATGGGGCAGCCAGTTAACATTTCAAAAAACAAAAAACCTATGCACAAGACTATCCTATTTACAGAACCTTACAAAAAATCTAAAGTGCTGCTGACGGCAAATATAGAAAAGAGATTCATATAAATACGAGTGAGTGAATAACGCTACAAATTTAGAGATAAATTAATTAATTAAATTAAATTAAAGGAATACTGAAAATGTAAGCTTTCCTATGCTTGCAGTGGAAAGACTGAATGAAACAACATGGGCAAAACATGTAGTCAGAATACTTGCTTCTTACAAAGCTCTCAATTATAGCAGGGAGAAGCCGATTTCGCAGAAGGAAAGAGAAGCTTGGGGTTGTAGAAGGGGAAGAAATCCGAGTCCGCTCGTACAATCCCAAATCGCAAAATTGATCTGCTGGAAACAATAGGGGAGCAAGGTTACCGAAGGAACGTCGTCGATTTGTTGGAAAAGGCGAGGGAGGAGAAGCTCGATCGAAGGAGAACGCGTCAGTTGGAAACCACGGGGAGAGCTTGGTCTAGTCGGCTGCTTATCTAAGTCCGCTGCTTCTAATACCGTGTCTGAAGCCAGGATTCAAACTCTACGTAAGTGAGAGCACCGGATTTAGCAAAGGGATTGAATAATCCCAGTCTTCCTCCGCACCAAACAACAGATAAGAGAGATAAGCAAATTTAAAATCCAGTCCGGTTCTCTTATCCGACCAAACAAACACGCCCTTAAAATTTTCATCCCTAAGCTTTTTTGGTAAAAGTTAAAATAATTTTTAAATTGCAACAAAATGAAAAATCAAAGGACCTAAAATACTAATTGGAAAAGTTGAAACCTATTACAAAACTCTGAAATTAAATTGAGCATATATATATAGTAAAGTGCAACCCAATTAGTTACATTTCAATGTCTGAATGAGAATAATTAAAGAGCGGTATCATATATGGAGTACTAGTACTAAAAACTTTGTAAATATTATTATTTGTTATATAATAAATATATATATATATAAATAGAAATGATATAAAATTTATATGGTGCTTCCACTATGATGACCGCGGTTTTTTCTATTTTTTTGTTTTTGTTTTAACCAAACAATCACAGTGGTATAAAATTCAAAATCTACAAAGAAAAAAACAAAACAAAACACCATAGCCACATAATGTTGTGTTTTGTATATAATTTTTCTATAAAAATTATAAAAAGAAAGAAATCAGAAGAAAAACCCTACTCAGTGCCTACCATAATATGAATATCAAGTGGTAACGATAAGATTTAGCCTTAGAGGGAAAACTTAAATAAATAATATCTTGAAGTACTTATTTAATTTGTTTTGAAATTGGAAGATAAATAGAAATGGATGAAAAATATGAGAACTTTAGTTAGAGATTGAGAGAATATTGTATGCATGATAATGGGAATCGAATCATTTTTACGTGTGAAGTGGAGGAGATGATGATGAGGATGGAGATCTCCCTAGAATAAATTTAATTAATATTGGAATTGTGCATATCGTTGTCGGGTTTTGCATTGTCCCTCCAATATCATCTCCACTGCTTCTCTCTCCCACCTCATAAAACTATTTTTTTTCCTGATCGATCAAATTCATACGTTTGTAGAAACCTTGAACTTTGATATATAGCCTCGATTCATTTCTCATATAAATTAATTAGCTGGTGCTTTATATCAATTTTACAACTTTCTACTGTATACATTTGCTAGTTGGCTAATATATACGGTAGATGCATGGATTATGATTAGAAAGTCGGCAAAGACTTAATGGTTCATCAGACGACTGAGGAGTGAGATTGTGACTGTGTACTCGATGTGATCGTTTAAAGCATTTTTTTCAAACTGGTGCTACTAATTTAGGAAAATTTCCACAGTAAAACTCTTTTATTGGAAAATTTCATTATGAAATTTAAAATAAAATATTATTCTTTATATATTAAATATTTTTTTTTTATGTATATACACTGCTACTCACTACAAATAAGATTGGATCAAAAGTAAATATTAGTAAAAAAAATAATATGTTTAGAGATTTTACTACAATAGGACTCTTTAGTTAAGCAAACCCAACAAAAGCGTGCAAAGGCTTCTCATCTACTTAATTATTTCTATCATTTCTACTTATCACTTACAATCAATTCTATAGAATATTACTATAATTCTTACTCTTTTCAGTCCTTTTTCTACTAACGGAGTTTTTTTTTTTTAAATTCAAACCATATTACTCTTTTCAGTCTCTTCCTATATATATATATATGTATGTATATGTATGAGTGTGTGTGTGTCAATGGTGCACCTGTATAAAGATTAAATATTGGAAAGTTCAAGGACAACAATATTAGAAACGTGTTTACAGAGACTTCAACAATCAATTTAGATGCGTTCAGTTCATGAAATTTAAGGGGCAAATACACTAAATTTACAGTTTAGAAATATTCAAAACGCAAATGAATAGTATACAAAAAGTTGAGAGATAAGGATCAGTTTTGCTCTTTTGATGCAATAGCTTTTAAGCAAATTAAACATGTACACAAAAGGATTACGTATTTACAAATTAATTTGTCCCCATTTAGAAATCGATCACCATCTGTAATAATTAATTAATGCTATCAAATCTAATTACCGTACAATTGAGATTCAAATTTAGTAATTGTTTGGTTAAATAAATTTTCTCCACAGATTGTGACCAATTGTTGGAGGCTGTACACGATTTAAAGTTGGCCTTTTCATTTGGCCTATCTGGGAATTTGTCTTGTGCATATATAAAATGTTGTACTGCATGCATAGTAGATATGTTTGATTACTGTGGTGTTCAATAATGATTTGTGAATAAACAACAATATCATTCTAACAATGTAGGTGACGAAGGAAAAATATTAGCCCGGGGATCGATAGGCCTTTTTATTTTTGGTGAATGAAAATACGAATCCCTCCATTTTTTTTAATTCAAATAAAATTATTAAAATTTAAATTTTTATATTTATAAATATAAAAATTCAGCTGGCTCTTACCAATAAACTATAATAATCAAGAGTCTTTAATTAGCCTACGAAGAGTGCCTAAGGCTATTTGACCCCTTTTAATATATAGTATTAATATATTAAAAAAAATATATATATATATAGCATTGGACATTGGGAAATGCGTCTTTAGAGCATTTTTAATGGCTCTGTGAATTAGAATCTACTTGTCATATAGAATAGAAGTTTTTATTGCTTATGTGTCAAATATCTATTTAATAGACAGTGAATATTTAAAAGTAGTTTCCAATGGAATCTGTTTACAATAAAAGTAATATATTATGTGTAATTTTTTTTTTAAATTATATCTATTTAAAATTTTAAAATAATTAAAATAAAAATAAAAAAAAGAGTTAATTGCTGAGTAACACTGTCTAACAGACTTTTTAAAAATAGACAGTCTATTTGACAGTGTCTATTTTATTTTTTGCCACATAAACAGCAAATAGACAAAGTTATTGGAGATTTTTTTTTTTTTTAAAATTTTTTTACATTTATAATGTGACAATAAAATTAAAGCAATCTACGTTATCATTAGAGATGCTCTTAGGTGACTTCCAATGGAAACAAACAAAGAAGCAATATTTTTTGTGAAAGAAAAGATAAATAAAGTTTATGCTTAAAGAATATTTTTTTTTGGTGAATATTATGCTTAATGAATATTATCTATCTAACAGGCTTCAAATAAAATATTATATGGAATATGATTAAAGAAAAGTTCAAAGGGGCTGCCACGACGATTGAATATGGCAAAAACCCCCCAATAAACCGTCCAACCCCAATTCTAATACTTATCGGGTTTTGTAAATTAATTATTAATTACATGCCTTAGAAAATATCCGGAGCAGAAAGGGACGTCCCCTGCACCGCAGAATGATTCTCAACCACAACATATTTCTTTTATTAAATAAAAATTATTTATTATCATTATATGACTTTTAATTGTTATGCTTAGAGTTAGAGACAGTACCAAAATGTAAATGATTAAAGAAATAAAAATTCTGGCGTCGAAGCAAAGATAGGGTCCGCTGTTGCTGTACACAGTGCGTATATGGTGCATCCGATTCGTCCCCAGAGCCACCGTGTCTTTTTTGTTTGATTGATTCTTTCAATTCAAAGGATGATTGATGATGCGGTTGACATCGCGCGATGGGTGGCGCACTCGTGCTGCGACTTTTGTTTATTTTTTATTTACTGTATGGAAATTGTTGTATATTCTCGCCCCATCAGTTTTTACTACTGGTGCGATTCATATAGATAGGCTGTCATTGTCGGACCGCATTCAATTCGCACCTCAAATTCCAACTTTATTATAAATTTAACTCCGCCTATGTATGTATAAATACAGGGGGTCTAAACTGGTAGTTTGGCAAATCGAAGTTGCTCAGCTAGCTTAGCCATATATATATATATATTCTCGATCTCTCGTGTTTCTTTCTCATACAGTCAATCAAGTATTGAATAGAAAAAAAAAAAAAAAAATAGAAATTTGGGAATGACAAAGGTATATCCAAATTATAACTCCGGAGAGGCAACGAGGCAGCTATCGTCGTCCAGCTCGGAGGAAAAGCAGGCGGTGCTGACGGTGTGGAAGAAGTCGCTGCTGTTCAACTGTACAGGTTTCACGGTGTTCGATGCGAAGGGCAATCTGGTGTTCAGGGTGGATAACTACGTGGCAGGGAACAAGGCTGAGATCGTGCTCATGGACGCTGCAGGGAAGCCCCTTCTGACCATCCGTCGAAAGGTAGTTAATTATGTCACTGAATGAATTAAAAACTATAGCTTTATTTTATTAAATAATTAATTATTGATAGATGAAATGAAATTGAATGGCAGAGGCTGAGCCTGGGCGACAAGTGGATGGTATACGAGGGAGAGAGTAAAGCGGGGGGGAATCCCCTGTTCTGCGTGAGGAAGCACGGCAAAATCGCCAAAGGAAAGAGGCTGGCGTACGTGCAGAGCAGTGGAAATAGCAGCCCAGCCTCAAAGGGCAGGGAGGTAATAATGTACGAGATAGAGGGATCGTACTCGCAGAGGAGCTGCGCGGTGTACGACCAGAAGAGGAGGAGGGTGGCGGAGATAAAGAGGAAGGAGGCGGCAGTGGGAGGAGTTCAATTGGGAGGAGACGTCTTTAGTCTCCTCGTCGACCCTCATCGCTTCGATACTGCAACAGCCATGGCCCTCGTTATTCTTCTCGATCAGATGTTTGGATCCTCTTCTTCTTCTTCTTCTTTTACACACTAATGAATTAGTGAAGCTGCCTCATCCTCATCCTCGCCCTCGTCCTCGCTTGGATCCCTCTCTGCCTCATCTTCTTTCATCCACCATTTTTCCTTTTCCGCGGTGGCAACTGCAAGTTTGGTTTTGGAGAAATAAAACAAGAAACAATCCTCAGAGCTTGGTTTTTTCGTTTTAGATAAAAGACCCAGCTAATAGCCAAAATGGGGTTGTATATAATATAGTTCTCCTTTTTCTCCATAGTTGATCCATGAAAAAAACAATCTTCTCTTTCTTTTTGTAATTCTGGCTTCCTTCGTCTTTTTTTTTTTTTTCTTTTATATATATCTCTATGCGATTTTGCAATTTTTCTAATATAGAATACTTTGCTTGCTATTTATAAAGTAACAATTAATTACAGCTATTCGATACATATATTCAGTGTATTGAACGTGCGATTATGTATTTAAACTGCTATAGTAGATTGTCGCTTTCTGAATAGTGAGCTACATCGNTCTTTCTTTTTGTAATTCTGGCTTCCTTCGTCTTTTTTTTTTTTTTCTTTTATATATATCTCTATGCGATTTTGCAATTTTTCTAATATAGAATACTTTGCTTACTATATATAAAGTAACATTTAATTACAGCTATTCGATACATATATTCAGTGTATTGAACGTGCGATTATGTATTTAAACGACTACAGTAGATTGTCGCTTTCTGAATAGTGAGCTACATCGCTACAGTAGTAGTTCTATATCTCTATATACATATATTTGTATGTATTGAAAATTAATGTACAGTAAATTAAACGGATTAAGGGGCTTAATTTCTACTTGTGCATAGTTATCATGCATCTTAATATCTATATATATATATACATATTAATTATGTGCTTATTAATTAGTACCTAGTGCATATATTTCCAAGCAAATATGTATTACTATTAGCACATAATGGGTTGTTGACCAAATGATTTGTGTGTTTAGAATAATATGTACTAGATGAAATCCGATCAAACATACAAACTTTTGTTTTTTGGGTGAAAAATCTAAACAGAAGAATGCAAGGTGAACCAACCCTTGTTGTCTCTTGGGGTAGGTAGGACTTTGGAATTAATCCATTTATAATACATGAGATGGTATAAACATTTTTTTATTAAATAAATTACTTCTCGTATTTCCTTCCTAGTATAACAGAAGATGCTTGCTAACAAAAATGTATATATACTTCGTTTGAGGGTGATTTTTGAGTGCTTCATGAGGTGGTTTCATGTGCTTTTATCATACTCTTCTCTTTTCTATCCTATTGCTTTGGACAAAGTTTGTTGCTTATTTTCTTCTTGTAATTATGCCGTATGGTTTCTATCTTTTTCTTCTTTTTCTGTCGTGTTTCTCGGCCGAAAGAAAAAGTCATCACCTAGTGCTGCACGTGTCCGTGTTTTCTCTAAAAGTTATTACGTTACTTAATTGACAACTTGCTTGTCAACTTGGGCTTTGACCCAAATTAATATCTTCTACAAATTCTTGGGCCTTTTCTTTTTCATTTTGGGGATTTATTAGTAAATACTCTCCAACTATAAAATGAAATAAAAAATATATAGTTTTATTCACGCTTTTTTTTTTTTTTTTTTGCTAAATAATAAAAGTTCCATTGAAACCAAAAGAAAGGACAACACACAGCCATCAAACAGCCGCCCCGACTCTAGAAGAGAGAATATTTCTTTTTTCTAGAGCTATACAGTCTGAAATTCACTGAGGTAGATAATCCTCAGTGATCAAACCACAAAAATGGGAATAGTAAGCAACGATCCCTTGAGGTTTTGCCTTATTAGAAATCAGTTTTTGGATTTGAATTGACCATGTTCCATAAAATTCTTTGATCCAAATGCAAGAGAAGTTTCCATATTTATACCTCAGAGAAATTTGAAAATGGGTTCTTATTGTTCCCTGCTCTAACTTGTCCTGTTTTCCTTTGCTTTTTGGCGCATGTAAAGCATGAAGAAGAAAAAGTTCCATAATATTTTTTTATGTGAAATTAATTCTCTGTTTCGAAATTGAATTTCATATGGTGGTGGGTTTTTGTTTATGAAGGTGTTTTTGTCAATGTTTCTTTTGAGGTGGAGTTGTTGATGAAGCAAATCTTAGAAATGTTTTTGGGATTTGTTTGTTGCCGGTTGGGTGTTCTCTGGAGAGATTGGAAATTCTAAGTGATGGAGTTGAAGCCTGAAAGAGATTTCCATTTGGTTGGGGGTTCAGGAGATGACCTTTCAATTTGTTTTTCCACTCGGTTAGCTAAGCTCGCTGCACCATTCAAGTTCCAGATGGAATTCAGCTCAAGCTTCTCTTGGGTGGGCTGTGAAAGTCCACTGATATGCCTTCATACTTGCCTAGGTGGAATTCAACAATGTTTAGTTAAATGTGCATTTTGAGCAACGGTAACATTTTATTTTGACTTTTTCCTCGACTCTTCTTCGTCTTCCTTATTCTCCTTCTTCACTGGTTTCAGCTCCTGCAATTTCTCCTTTGCCGACGGCTTCAACTCCGTCATATTTTAAAAATATTTATTGATAAAACGTTTACAAATACCCCTAAGCATTTAAGCAAAATAAAATACTACATATGCTGCACACTGTTTTATGTCTTTTTTTAAAAAAATGATACTCTAACAATGAAGTTTCGCTATAATTAAAGAGGAAAAATAAAAAATAATGATTGACAAATTATCTATTTCAGCTGTGAAAATGTAAGTATTTCTAAATTTTTAATGATCTATATGTTTATTTTTTTTTATTTTTTGTCAAATGTCGATAAATTGGATGATTAACCATCCACACCTATAACAAGAAAGTCATGGATTCAAAACACTGGAGTGGAGATTTAGAGATTTTTTTTTGTATTTCTTTCTTTTTAAAATTAATAAAACTATATGTTTTATTTTTCAATGTTCATTCTATATGTTCTTTGCACAAGTTGCTTTTAAATTAAATGAGTGTCTGATGTACAAAAACTGATGTGATTTATATATATTTAGTTTAAATAAATCAAATAAAATTTTAATAATAGCTCAAGATGTTTGTATAAATAACACGAATATTTTGAAACCATCCAAATTATATATATCGGAGATGACAATGAAATCCAGTTTGTATTAGCTGCATAAAATTTAAAAGTAAGTGAAGTCATTTGATATACACATCTCATACATTTTAAAGCAGTTTGGGTTACATATACTGGACTAACAATGAAATACAGTTTATACAGATTGAACATAGATTCAATAATAGGTGAAATCGTTCAAAAAATTGATTAAATAAGAGGACTAACCTAACTTTTTCTATCTGCTATTGGAACAAGTACGATTGAAGACAAACAAGTGTCATTGAAGAGGAGGGGACGCTTACTAATTTCAAAGGCATATGAATAATTTTTTTTTTGGTTAAACAAAGGCATATGAATAATTAAGGCTTTAAATGAATGTAATGTATATAATTTAGTTTTATTATTGTAAAGGTAAATTAGATATATTTTATTGGTGTAAGAACTAAAAATTTAGCTAAATATTACAAAATATGACCATTAATTTTTAGTGTGAATAGAACCACCTTATCAAAACTTCTATTTGATGTAAAAGGAAAGAGCAACCGTTCAAGTTCTGTATTCATTTCCTCTTCAACAATATATTTCACTGTATTAGAGTGCGGATAAAATTCTACATTGATTAAATTTAAAAATCTTAAATAGTACATAAAAGAGTTGGACTACTCCTCCTATTAGGTTAATTTTTTAAAGTAAAACCACAAACCTTAACACACTTTACCTCCTCACCTTCCATTCTACCAAATAACATTTTCATTTAATGAGAAAAATTAAGATGGTATGGAAAATTGAAAAAAGGTAAGCTTTCAATATGGATTCGCTTTTTAATGTTTTTTTAGCACTTTAGAATTTTTTTAATTTTTGTGAATTGCAACATGTTCAAATAACAATGTGTAAATTAGATTATTGATACTATGCAAATGACTAGCCGAAATATGTTTGGCAGTTTGCAACTAAACATTTTAAGATTGTTCATTAACATAAAGTTGAACAATCTAAAAATGTTTGACATCTAATATGAACAAATATCACAGCCAAATTTATTTCTTTTGCAGCGTTAGATCTTTATTTTTTTTTTAAGAAGAGATGAAGCTTTAATTGTATTATTTTTTAAGATTAAATGTTTAGTAAGGGAATGCATGAAATTAGGGTGTTTTGCAAGTTAGATGAAGTGAGTAAGTAATTTTCAAATTATAGCTATATTTAATTCAGTGTAAATGTCTAATGTTACGAGGTATCTATTACCAATGTGAGTTTTCAAGTTTTTGGTATGCATATCCACAACCCACATGCATGTTTGTAGTCGGTTAGTCAGAAGTATATTAATTATTTTTAGCTTTTAAATTATTTTAGCATAACAATAACTTTAATACTATTTATAATGGCTAACTAGCGTATTGAATATCTCTCTAAAGTACTAACTAAGTTGCTTTGGAATCCTTAATCCATCTTTATATATCATACTAATGCATAATACATAACCAATGTGAGGCTTTTTATGTTGTTGAAACCTTAGAGTAGCCCTCAAACTTGGAGTTCTACATCTAATATCTGTTTCAATTTTTTTTTCTATAAAATATTAAGTAGCAACTTTAATTAGGATAAATTATACAAATCCATATTAAGAGACTATATATATATATAATATTGTGAGTAAGGTTCAGATAAAGTCCACCTCATAGTCTTAGAATTAAATTTTTATTTATTAACACTTCAATTATAAAGAATTAAAATTTAAAATTTAATTAGTGATTAAATATAAATTTATTAACATACTAAAATTCAATTTTAAAAAAATAAACCATGTCATAATACAATGAATCATAAATATAACTTTTAATTTTATCTTTAAAGCGGTCCAAAAACTAAAAATAAAAAATAAAAAAAATTCTAAAGCTATGAGGTAGTTCTAATTAAATATATATTGAATCTAAGTGTTTTTTTTTTTGATGAATAATTGAATCTAAGTGTTTGATCCATATTAACACTGTATCAATGTATATATTGAAGTGGCTAGTCAACTCTTACAGAGCAATCAATTGATTTCTTCTTCATGGCATTCAAAACTGAAGCATGTACAGGTTATTTTGTTGGTGTCCTTCCAACCAATTTTTTAGGAGACATGACATTGCCATCACTATATGTGGAGCAGTAATAATGGGTGAATATACTAAAGTTGCAAGTGAAAAAACTTATGGATTTACCAAAAAAAAATTAAATTAAAAAAGCTTATAGAATCATATATAATTTTATTTTATTTTATTTTTTTGCTTTTACTTTACTTTAGAAGAGATTCACATATCTTTTACTTCTATATATATGTAAATATACAGATTTTGTTTGGGTGCAATGATTAATAAAATATTAATGCTAATTAATAGTATACTAGTAATAGAAACAATAGTATTCACTAATCAGCTGAGGATATCTTAATTTTTCAAGTTAATAAATAAGTTAATTACTTACAACTGTTTGAATTTTATGTACATGATACTTATGGGATGGGTAGTTTGAAATTTATGGATATGATACTTCCATGATGGATTTTTATACAGTACAATAATTGTATCGAACCAATTAAATTTGTAAATAAAATAATATTTTTTTATCGATAAATAATATTATTTGTAAATAAAAACTATTATCAAAATTAAAAATTAATGATGGAATAAATAGAATTTAGATAATCGAACTCATTTATGTTCAATTTAAAGATATCTGTGGAGCAGAGAAATGTAGAGACATATAAAGCTGGTAAAGGAGAGCGTGAGAAAGAAGAAAAGGCCACCGAAGAATGAACCAAGACCAAAACCAAAACCAAAACCAAGATCACCACCACCAGCATCATCCACACCTCCAGCTCCAACACTGTCTACTACTCACTGCTTTTTCTTCTTCTTCTTCTCCTACTAGTACTACTACTACTCCACCACAGTTTGCTTATTCTTCGTCAGTAGTAAAAAACGAAGCAACACAGAGATATGGGAAATTGCGGTACGAGAGAGGAATCTGCAGTGGTAACCCATGCTCAAGGTCTGTAACTTCCATACCCCAAGACTCCATTTTTCCCATTTCCCGTTTTCCATTTCCCACTTTCCTAGATCTAGTCCTTACTTCTGCCTTTTCAAAATTGGCTCTCTCTCTCTCTCCCCCATGACACTTCAAGCTTTGCTTGGTCTCAACAATGTCATTTCCTTTTCACTCGTTTTCTGCTGCGCTGCATTTAGGACTTTAATTTCATTTGCTGAATATCAAATCGACAAAACCATTTTTTTCTGAATTTTTTATTTTTATTTTTATTTATTTTTGTGCATCTTTAATTTTTAGTAACAAAATTGGATTTTGATGCTGGGGTATGGTTCTCATTTGCCTCGATATTTAATTTAATATTTTTCCATTATTGCGCTTCTGCAGTTCAACAGCTCAACATGTTGTCGTCTCTGCCTGTGAAAAACGGCGAGAAGAAGCAAAATCACAATCGCTCTATATCAGATCTGAGTGATCCCTCAACCCCTAGAAACTTTGAGGACTCGAGAAAGAACGCCTTGCTTTATACCCACGTCATTGCCTTCACTCTTTACGAGCTGGAGACAATCACCAAGAGCTTTCGGTCGGATTACATTCTGGGTGAAGGAGGATTTGGAACTGTGTACAAGGGTTACATTGATGAGAATGTCAGGGTTGGTCTCAAATCGCTTCCTGTTGCTGTTAAGGTTCTCAACAAAGAGGGTCTTCAGGGACATCGAGAATGGCTTGTATTTTTCCTTCTTTTCTTCTTCTTCTTTGCTCTGGTTTCTACTTTTTTGGTCCACTCATCTTTTTGGGCTTTGCAGACTGAGGTCAACTTTCTGGGGCAGCTTAGGCACCCAAATTTGGTGAAGTTGATTGGATATTGTTGCGAGGACGATCATAGGTTGCTCGTATACGAGTTTATGTTCCGAGGAAGCCTTGAGAATCACTTATTCCGGAGTATGGGAATCACTTCATTTACAATGTTAATTTTACTTATTAGTGTTTTACTTCACAATCCTCCAACTGTTTATTTGCTTACGTTTGGTTTTGTATTTCTTAGTCTATGGTCCTATTTCACATGTTAATTTTTCCCCTTTGGTTGAAAAGCTAATCTAATATACTGACTACTGGTAATTTCATATTTTTACAACCTTAAAAGCGGACTCTAAATAAGTAGATGGAGAATAAATGATCATAAAAAAACAGTATCTTGGCAGCTTGTTCTATTTCAAAACTATGGTAAAGACAGAATTTACTTGTTGGTAATGTATGTTGACTACTTGATACTTTCTGCTCAACATGATTAAGCTGCATGTACTTGAAACCCCTTTTTTATTTTTTATTATTTTTTCTTTCCCTGAAAATATTCAAATCAATGGAGAGTCCACATTAATTAATTCTATTGTTGAAGCAAAGCTCTCATTTGTTTTCCAATTGCAAATGTATGTCAATGTACATGAACGGTATTCTTTAATGCCTTTTCTTTCTAATTCATTATATGGCTACTAATTCTGGCATTTGGTTGCCATCATCTAGCTGTGATAATCTTGTTTTTCATCGTCAGTTCTTCTAGCTAGGTTTGCTTATGAAAATGGGAACTATTTTGCTAATTTAAAATTTGTTTCCTTGATGCATAATATGAAAATCTTTTCCTTTCCCTGGCCATTTTTTATGTTTTAACTTCATGGGACTTTATTTGTTATATCTAAGATTTCACAAATTCCTACGTTTACAGTATTGACAGATGAAATTACATAAACAATAAGAAGCCCTTAGCATATTTTATTTACCCGTGATATTACTTTGTCTCAGAATTTGTTTTTGTGTATTTTCCATATTCAGAGGCAACCATCCCTTTATCCTGGGCTACAAGAATGATGATTGCTCTTGGAGCTGCAAAAGGGCTTGCTTTTCTTCACAATGCTGAAAGGCCAGTTATCTATCGGGACTTCAAAACCTCTAATATATTATTGGACTCTGTAAGTGGTTTATTTTAAACCTTTTAACCCCTATAATTTATTCTCAGAATATTTTATCTTGAAATTGCTGTCTGATTTGTTCCTATACATCTTACTCATTTCCTATGAATAAGCAGGATTATACAGCCAAGCTTTCTGATTTTGGTCTTGCTAAAGCTGGACCGCAAGGTGATGAGACCCATGTATCTACTCGAGTAATGGGTACCTATGGTTATGCGGCACCAGAATATGTAATGACTGGTATGTTTCCCTTAATGTCTGAAATCTCCATAACTGGAACATATAAACTATATATGTTATCTGAAATTCCTCTCTCAGTGCAAATGAAGTTTTGGAGTAGTCTTATTTAAACGTTGACTTTTAATATCTCTAGTCTGTAGAACTGAATGACAGTGATGTACTGCAAGATAGTGGATTGGTCAGCAATATTGCTACAGTGCCATTTAGAGATCCTCTACCACCTATATTAATAATCCTTTTTTTCTTTTCTCCCTTTACCAAAATATAATTGCTGTTCATTGCTTGGCATGGTTTCATTTTTATTAGGGATGGACACTTTTAGATTTATTGAATTAAAGAAGAAATTGCCTGCTTCTAAATTTAGTTTTAAAGAAGCATGATTTCTGGATAGAAATTTAGCAATTTTGCATAAAGGTGGTAGTTACAAGGAGAATCTAAGATGTCCATGACAAGGGATTTTTTCCATTGTATTGTTTATTAACCTCCACATGAATAACCATGTATCATATGGTGAAGTGATGCACTTGTGAAATTGAAGAATAATAATATATTTCTTGATCTTTTAAAACAAACGACCGTAACAAATAGGTGAGGAAATGAGATGACTTGGATTTTTTGCATGGGTAAATTTTTTGTATTTCTTTTTTTATAGGCAACTTTCATGTGTTTCTTAAATTACACAAATTGTTCGCAGACCAGTATCTGTAAGTCAATTGCCATTTATTTAGGTAAGTCTGCTATTACAGTTAGCATTATCTGTTGACTTAAGATTGTATTCTTTTGTGGTTTTGTTTTGGAACTAGATTTTAGAGTATTCCATGGCTTCCAACTCCTTGACACGTGCATTATGATGTTCTTGACATATTATATTACTTGTGGTTTCTACATTTTGAGGTTGAAATGCATATTTACTTTCTTAAATCTGTTCTGCTCCAGTATATAAGATCTTTTCTTTAGAGATACACATTTTTTTCTCAATCATTTCAATAAGACATGGATGTGCATGTTGGAACAATGGAATAAATAATCAGAATAATGAAAACACAGATTTATAAGTACATGGAAATAAAAATAAAATAAAATATAAAGATATAAAGATAACAATACTGATGTGATTGAGGCTTGCAAAAGTAATGTCCATAAGATAGATTTTACTCCTCAGGGCTTGAAGCTCTTCAAGTTTTTGTCTCCCAATATACAACAATCAATAATCCAAAGTAAGCACCACAAACTTGGACTCTAGCAAACCACATAAATATCTATACACTCTCACAAAGACTCACATACTATACTCTCCCACAAAGACTCACATACTTTGAAAACTCTAATCTCAATCTGTTTTTATTATTCTACTTATATATATCACATCTATTCAATAAGGATTAATATAAAATCCAAATTGTACAGTTTCATAAACAGTGCAACTCTTCAAATAAGACAACTGTTCAATTGGAAAAACACACCTTTTCAATTGAAACTAGATACCTATTCAAATTTTTTTATTAATTTTCATTCATATTAATAAATATCCAACATGTGTCTAGTTTTCTTGTTCATTACCTTATGGAATCCTATTGAACTTTGTGTTTGCTTGTTTGTTTGTGTATTGGGATTTTTGAGTGAGGTCTATATGAAATAAGCAGGGCACCTGACTGCCAGGAGTGATGTGTACAGCTTTGGGGTTGTTCTTCTGGAGCTTTTGACAGGAAGGAAGTCTGTTGACAAAACAAGACCAAGCAAGGAACAGAACTTGGTAGATTGGGCTCGGCCAAAGCTGAATGACAAGAGAAAGCTGCTTCAAATAATAGACCCTCGGTTGGAGAATCAGTACTCAGTAAGGGCGGCACAGAAAGCCTGCAGCTTGGCATACTATTGTCTTAGCCAAAATCCCAAAGCAAGGCCATTAATGAGCGATGTAGTTGAAACGTTAGAGCCCCTGCAAAGTTGTAGTGATGCAAATGGAGTATCATCATCATTAACTGGCGTGGCTGGTCAATTTGCTATAAGTGCAATCTCTGATCACCGGATGCGCCGCAGACTTGCTAATAATGTTGGTCCTGGTTCTAGTTGTCGATCTCCTAACCCAAATTGTTCCCCGGGAGCTTCTGCAGCATGCAGAGTTAGATGAGAAATGCAGTGCAATACATATACTTGTTTGGTGTGCGTTTTTCCTCCCCAGAACTCCATTCTGAAATGACAAAATCTACTTGTTTACATGGTTTCTTTGCCACCTCTATGTCAATGTACAAGGTTTCTTGGTGATCCCAAAACCTTTGTTAATTATTTTCTACAACTGGGTGCTTGTATTTATTTTCTGCTTATGCGTTGCCTATGAAAAACTAGCTTACCATTTTGACATGTAGTTTTAGCTCTGATTTTGGAAGCAAAAGAGACCCACTGGGTTCTGTGTTGTTACTCTAATGTTTTTTGCACTCATTCCTTGTATCGGTTACACACACAAAAGCATAATTCTATGTATCTTGGTATATACATGGTAATAATACCTTTTGAGTTTCTCAAAATGTTCTTTTACCCAAATTTGGATACCAGTTGATGTGTCAGTTTTCTATTTGATTGCATTTAGTTCCACTTACTTTTGGGTTCTACCGCATTATATAGCAACTAAAATTTGATAAATAAAGTTGGTAAAGTTTGAAGGGAAGGGAAAACAGTGGGCGTTGGTTGTAGTGGTACAAAACTCTTCTCAAGATTTAGTAAAAGGTCATTTAATTCTAAAGCAGGGGATGGGCATGCACGCAATAATTTGCCAGATTTATGAGAGTGGAATATAAAGTTGGGAGTCAGGATTGACATTTAAATAAAATGCCTTTATCTAATTAAAGCAGACTACCCTGAATGATGATGCCGGGGGCAAAAAGTTTTTTATTGATGGAACTTTTTATGTAACGGGTCGGGTCTTGTTGGGTCACCAAACTTGGCCCCCCCCCCCCCAACCCAGATTCTAAAGCTAGTCAATTTGCCTTGTACAGAGTCGAAGTATATAATATAAGAAAAATTTGAGAGGCCAAAAACAATCCTTCATTGACCCACTTGTTCACAAATCTCTTCTACACTCCTTTCCACCACACAAAACTTTATTCACGCACTTGACCATCTTCTCTCTCTCTCTGTTTGCTAGCATAAGTCTGTTTTCATGTTTGCTTATTGGCTTTGTGAAATGGATGATTTCCCAATCAACAACTACTCTTTAAAACTATTTGTTTTAGTTCTGTTGATGGCCCAATTTACCATGACTCCAGGTAACCCAAATTGATTTTTTTTTTTATCAATTCACACGCCTATATCGAAGTACTCCAAATTGATTCTTTTAATTAACAATGATATATAGCTTTTTGTAATGTTAATTATCTCCTACATGCAGGCCTAGGAGAAATCCTATTGAATTCAACTGATCATGATGAGGAATATCTAAGGCAGAGCTTGAAGCCCATTGGTCCAACAGAGTTCAGGCCGATTGAAGAAGCAACAGCAACAGCCTATAATGAAAGACGGAGGCTGTCACCTTTTCAGCTGTGTTTGCTTTGCAAGTGTTGCTCGGCTTCCTCCTGTGCCACCATGCCTTGCTGCTTTGGCATAGACTGCCAACTCCCAAACAAGCCCTTTGGAGTGTGTGCTTTTGTTCCCAAGTCCTGCAATTGCACCTCTTGTGCCACTGCTTGACCCCTTGTAATTTTTCTTCTGTTTAACCAGAGAAGAAGAATGTGAAAAACTAATAATAAGAATCGAAAAGAACACCCTTTTAGCTCCTTGATTCTTCTAGTCTGTGATGGTGCTTCTGGTAAGCGTTATGGTAAACTACAAACGACATCCATATTCGCATGTCAGAGAGAAGCGTACAAATTATCAAATTTTTTTTTTTTAAACAAAGTCGATGATAATCAAGAGCAAGCTTGTTATATAAAAGTAATTGTACGGACCACGTGAAACAACTGGCACTTCTCTAATACATATACTATATATTATATTTGTATTTGTATATATATTGCTCCAAACATATATATAATTAATGTGAGACCAAAATAACCAACAGCACTACTATGTATCCTGATCACTATCATATATACGTGTAGCTAGTGGTTCATCCATATCAAATTATCAATCACGAATGATCATTTGAGTTGATTTAGTGCTTATTAATTTCATACAATCGAACAAGTTATTCTTCATGTTTTTGTTTGGAAAAACAAGAGGCTTAAGGAATAGACGAATACTTGTAGTAACGAAAAGATTGAGAAAAGGGAAAAAAAGAAAAAAGAATACAACAATTTAATGAGGTTCGATCAAATTGACTTGGTCCTTGTGATTAAGAGTTTGAGAAACATGAACTATTAAGCTTAGAAAGGGCTTTAATGGCTGCCGAGTCGCACAATTAATTTGGAATCCAGTACACTCAGAACTATTAGAAAAAATGAATAAAAAAAATGAATGTTTATTTTCTATAAATTTAAGTTTTTGAAAGTAGTAGAAATTCAACTAAAATCCACAAATTTAATTTAGTACAAGAGCTTGTGATTTTGAAATTTTAAATTCCAAACTCAATAACTCCATTAAAAAATTAAAAATTAAAAATATATGTAAAAATCTAACTGAGTCCAAAGATTAGACCTATATGTAAAGTAGAGTATTAGAAAAAATGTATAAAAAACTCCATTTCCCATAAACTTAAACTTTTGAAAGTAATAGAAATTCAATTAGAACCCACAAAGTTCTCATAGAGAGAATTCCACCAAATATATCATACAAATCATCACCATGATCAAGGAGATACAAAAGAAAAAGGAAGAAGGAAGAAGGAAGAAGGAAGATAATTTTTTTTTTTTTTTTCGCTGAGGAATTTTCTTATCTAGAAAATATCTATTCACAAGTGAATTCACGTGTTAAAAAAATTACTTTTCACCTTGGAGTTGTCTGAACAATTCTAGATATAAAAATTCTGGATGATACATATTTTTAATATGTATATATTGTAATTTGAATTAGATATGTTAAATAGAAGAAAGATGATGTCTAATAACATATGTATATTATTAATATAGTGGACAATTTAGTTGATGTTATAGTAAAAGATGATGATTTGTACAAAATATTTTATTTAAAAAATGAGTTTTGCTATAATAATGCTCATGTAGACATGTACATCTGATAATTTTAACACTAAGGCGACTTAATGGTCTAAAGATCATATCTTTCTTTATTAGCGATTAAATTGTTTTAAAAATTAAAAATTAAAAATAATTATTAGTCTACTTGAAATTAGTGATATTAAAATCTTATTTAGAAAAAAATAAACCTTTTAAGAACAAGATAAGCTATAGATATATTTTTACATCTCAGTCTTTAAAGTATTCCAGATAAATGAAATCTAAATAATAAGTCGACTTGATTTGAAGTTGGTGTTATATATATATATATGTATATATATATAGTTAGTTAGTTAGGTTTAGGTCATCACAACTTAGACTTTTTTAAAATTATATTTTAAATTTTAATAATATTTGATTTTCTCATTTGGATTAGAAAAATAATAAAATGTGGCAAAATATAAAATTCAAAAATCAACTTAATTTTTAAAATAAATGATAATTTTTTGAAAAAGAAAAAAGTTTATTATCTGCTGGCTTAGAGTCAGAGTTGGATAGCATGATATAAAAAGAAGTTTCATTGGCCCAAAATCTACCTATATCTAGGTCCGCAGTACGTCTCGGTATGATCCACCTTCGCATATGCTCCATATCCATTATCCAATTTTGGGCCTGTGTTTTATTCTTAATCCATAGTGATGATATAAATGCAAATGCAATGCAGCTACAAATTTATTACAACTTTTTTTCCCCCACTACAATTTATCACCAACGTATTTTCTTTAATTTGCATAGAATTCTAATACTGTATATGTTTTTCTCCCATGGACCCCAAAACTGCATTCTATTGGTATTTTATAGCTAATTAACTGTCGAAACATAAATTGGCAATTATCAGAAAAAAAATAAAATTCAAAACGATATATAGTTTGCATCTATATAATATTTTAGATGTATGTATGTATGAGAGGTAAGAATTTAGGATATTGCTTACGTACATTGTTAGGAAAAAGATTAAAAAAATGGAGCAAAATTAGGTTTGGGTTTGGGCACTAACTCAATTTCTTATAAATATTATCTTCATTTGGTCAAGTGTATGGGTAGTCAGATGACTCAGATCTCTTTCAACATCAAATTAGACTTAAAGATGGAGCTAAGGACAGTGTGAACAGAATTAAATGGACTTAAGTTTATTAAATAATATATATAGAAGTGCCTTTAATTACATATTACTATTAATATTGAAGTTTAGTTTGTGGATGACCATGACATGATCAATC